>OY292496.1:14913023-14920523 GCA_958496325.1 Nomophila noctuella | reverse complement strand
AACCTAACCTAACCTAACCTAACCTAACCTAACCTAACCTAACCTAACCTAACCTAACCTAACCTAACCTAACCTAACCTAACCTAACCTAACCTAACCTAACCTAACCTAACCTAACCTAACCTAACCTAACCTAACCTAACCTAACCTAACCTAACCTAACCTAACCTAACCTAACCTAACCTAACCTAACCTAACCTAACCTAACCTAACCTAACCTAACCTAACCTAACCTAACCTAACCTAACCTAACCTAACCTAACCTAACCTAACCTAACCTAACCTAACCTAACCTAACCTAACCTAACCTAACCTAACCTAACCTAACCTAACCTAACCTAACCTAACCTAACCTAACCTAACCTAACCTAACCTAACCTAACCTAACCTAACCTAACCTAACCTAACCTAACCTAACCTAACCTAACCTAACCTAACCTAACCTAACCTAACCTAACCTAACCTAACCTAACCTAACCTAACCTAACCTAACCTAACCTAACCTAACCTAACCTAACCTAACCTAACCTAACCTAACCTAACCTAACCTAACCTAACCTAACCTAACCTAACCTAACCTAACCTAACCTAACCTAACCTAACCTAACCTAACCTAACCTAACCTAACCTAACCTAACCTAACCTAACCTAACCTAACCTAACCTAACCTAACCTAACCTAACCTAACCTAACCTAACCTAACCTAACCTAACCTAACCTAACCTAACCTAACCTAACCTAACCTAACCTAACCTAACCTAACCTAACCTAACCTAACCTAACCTAACCTAACCTAACCTAACCTAACCTAACCTAACCTAACCTAACCTAACCTAACCTAACCTAACCTAACCTAACCTAACCTAACCTAACCTAACCTAACCTAACCTAACCTAACCTAACCTAACCTAACCTAACCTAACCTAACCTAACCTAACCTAACCTAACCTAACCTAACCTAACCTAACCTAACCTAACCTAACCTAACCTAACCTAACCTAACCTAACCTAACCTAACCTAACCTAACCTAACCTAACCTAACCTAACCTAACCTAACCTAACCTAACCTAACCTAACCTAACCTAACCTAACCTAACCTAACCTAACCTAACCTAACCTAACCTAACCTAACCTAACCTAACCTAACCTAACCTAACCTAACCTAACCTAACCTAACCTAACCTAACCTAACCTAACCTAACCTAACCTAACCTAACCTAACCTAACCTAACCTAACCTAACCTAACCTAACCTAACCTAACCTAACCTAACCTAACCTAACCTAACCTAACCTAACCTAACCTAACCTAACCTAACCTAACCTAACCTAACCTAACCTAACCTAACCTAACCTAACCTAACCTAACCTAACCTAACCTAACCTAACCTAACCTAACCTAACCTAACCTAACCTAACCTAACCTAACCTAACCTAACCTAACCTAACCTAACCTAACCTAACCTAACCTAACCTAACCTAACCTAACCTAACCTAACCTAACCTAACCTAACCTAACCTAACCTAACCTAACCTAACCTAACCTAACCTAACCTAACCTAACCTAACCTAACCTAACCTAACCTAACCTAACCTAACCTAACCTAACCTAACCTAACCTAACCTAACCTAACCTAACCTAACCTAACCTAACCTAACCTAACCTAACCTAACCTAACCTAACCTAACCTAACCTAACCTAACCTAACCTAACCTAACCTAACCTAACCTAACCTAACCTAACCTAACCTAACCTAACCTAACCTAACCTAACCTAACCTAACCTAACCTAACCTAACCTAACCTAACCTAACCTAACCTAACCTAACCTAACCTAACCTAACCTAACCTAACCTAACCTAACCTAACCTAACCTAACCTAACCTAACCTAACCTAACCTAACCTAACCTAACCTAACCTAACCTAACCTAACCTAACCTAACCTAACCTAACCTAACCTAACCTAACCTAACCTAACCTAACCTAACCTAACCTAACCTAACCTAACCTAACCTAACCTAACCTAACCTAACCTAACCTAACCTAACCTAACCTAACCTAACCTAACCTAACCTAACCTAACCTAACCTAACCTAACCTAACCTAACCTAACCTAACTAACCTAACCTAACCTAACCTAACCTAACCTAACCTAACCTAACCTAACCTAACCTAACCTAACCTAACCTAACCTAACCTAACCTAACCTAACCTAACCTAACCTAACCTAACCTAACCTAACCTAACCTAACCTAACCTAACCTAACCTAACCTAACCTAACCTAACCTAACCTAACCTAACCTAACCTAACCTAACCTAACCTAACCTAACCTAACCTAACCTAACCTAACCTAACCTAACCTAACCTAACCTAACCTAACCTAACCTAACCTAACCTAACCTAACCTAACCTAACCTAACCTAACCTAACCTAACCTAACCTAACCTAACCTAACCTAACCTAACCTAACCTAACCTAACCTAACCTAACCTAACCTAACCTAACCTAACCTAACCTAACCTAACCTAACCTAACCTAACCTAACCTAACCTAACCTAACCTAACCTAACCTAACCTAACCTAACCTAACCTAACCTAACCTAACCTAACCTAACCTAACCTAACCTAACCTAACCTAACCTAACCTAACCTAACCTAACCTAACCTAACCTAACCTAACCTAACCTAACCTAACCTAACCTAACCTAACCTAACCTAACCTAACCTAACTAACCTAACCTAACCTAACCTAACCTAACCTAACCTAACCTAACCTAACCTAACCTAACCTAACCTAACCTAACCTAACCTAACCTAACCTAACCTAACCTAACCTAACCTAACCTAACCTAACCTAACCTAACCTAACCTAACCTAACCTAACCTAACCTAACCTAACCTAACCTAACCTAACCTAACCTAACCTAACCTAACCTAACCTAACCTAACCTAACCTAACCTAACCTAACCTAACCTAACCTAACCTAACCTAACCTAACCTAACCTAACCTAACCTAACCTAACCTAACCTAACCTAACCTAACCTAACCTAACCTAACCTAACCTAACCTAACCTAACCTAACCTAACCTAACCTAACCTAACCTAACCTAACCTAACCTAACCTAACCTAACCTAACCTAACCTAACCTAACCTAACCTAACCTAACCTAACCTAACCTAACCTAACCTAACCTAACCTAACCTAACCTAACCTAACCTAACCTAACCTAACCTAACCTAACCTAACCTAACCTAACCTAACCTAACCTAACCTAACCTAACCTAACCTAACCTAACCTAACCTAACCTAACCTAACCTAACCTAACCTAACCTAACCTAACCTAACCTAACCTAACCTAACCTAACCTAACCTAACCTAACCTAACCTAACCTAACCTAACCTAACCTAACCTAACCTAACCTAACCTAACCTAACCTAACCTAACCTAACCTAACCTAACCTAACCTAACCTAACCTAACCTAACCTAACCTAACCTAACCTAACCTAACCTAACCTAACCTAACCTAACCTAACCTAACCTAACCTAACCTAACCTAACCTAACCTAACCTAACCTAACCTAACCTAACCTAACCTAACCTAACCTAACCTAACCTAACCTAACCTAACCTAACCTAACCTAACCTAACCTAACCTAACCTAACCTAACCTAACCTAACCTAACCTAACCTAACCTAACCTAACCTAACCTAACCTAACCTAACCTAACCTAACCTAACCTAACCTAACCTAACCTAACCTAACCTAACCTAACCTAACCTAACCTAACCTAACCTAACCTAACCTAACCTAACCTAACCTAACCTAACCTAACCTAACCTAACCTAACCTAACCTAACCTAACCTAACCTAACCTAACCTAACCTAACCTAACCTAACCTAACCTAACCTAACCTAACCTAACCTAACCTAACCTAACCTAACCTAACCTAACCTAACCTAACCTAACCTAACCTAACCTAACCTAACCTAACCTAACCTAACCTAACCTAACCTAACCTAACCTAACCTAACCTAACCTAACCTAACCTAACCTAACCTAACCTAACCTAACCTAACCTAACCTAACCTAACCTAACCTAACCTAACCTAACCTAACCTAACCTAACCTAACCTAACCTAACCTAACCTAACCTAACCTAACCTAACCTAACCTAACCTAACCTAACCTAACCTAACCTAACCTAACCTAACCTAACCTAACCTAACCTAACCTAACCTAACCTAACCTAACCTAACCTAACCTAACCTAACCTAACCTAACCTAACCTAACCTAACCTAACCTAACCTAACCTAACCTAACCTAACCTAACCTAACCTAACCTAACCTAACCTAACCTAACCTAACCTAACCTAACCTAACCTAACCTAACCTAACCTAACCTAACCTAACCTAACCTAACCTAACCTAACCTAACCTAACCTAACCTAACCTAACCTAACCTAACCTAACCTAACCTAACCTAACCTAACCTAACCTAACCTAACCTAACCTAACCTAACCTAACCTAACCTAACCTAACCTAACCTAACCTAACCTAACCTAACCTAACCTAACCTAACCTAACCTAACCTAACCTAACCTAACCTAACCTAACCTAACCTAACCTAACCTAACCTAACCTAACCTAACCTAACCTAACCTAACCTAACCTAACCTAACCTAACCTAACCTAACCTAACCTAACCTAACCTAACCTAACCTAACCTAACCTAACCTAACCTAACCTAACCTAACCTAACCTAACCTAACCTAACCTAACCTAACCTAACCTAACCTAACCTAACCTAACCTAACCTAACCTAACCTAACCTAACCTAACCTAACCTAACCTAACCTAACCTAACCTAACCTAACCTAACCTAACCTAACCTAACCTAACCTAACCTAACCTAACCTAACCTAACCTAACCTAACCTAACCTAACCTAACCTAACCTAACCTAACCTAACCTAACCTAACCTAACCTAACCTAACCTAACCTAACCTAACCTAACCTAACCTAACCTAACCTAACCTAACCTAACCTAACCTAACCTAACCTAACCTAACCTAACCTAACCTAACCTAACCTAACCTAACCTAACCTAACCTAACCTAACCTAACCTAACCTAACCTAACCTAACCTAACCTAACCTAACCTAACCTAACCTAACCTAACCTAACCTAACCTAACCTAACCTAACCTAACCTAACCTAACCTAACCTAACCTAACCTAACCTAACCTAACCTAACCTAACCTAACCTAACCTAACCTAACCTAACCTAACCTAACCTAACCTAACCTAACCTAACCTAACCTAACCTAACCTAACCTAACCTAACCTAACCTAACCTAACCTAACCTAACCTAACCTAACCTAACCTAACCTAACCTAACCTAACCTAACCTAACCTAACCTAACCTAACCTAACCTAACCTAACCTAACCTAACCTAACCTAACCTAACCTAACCTAACCTAACCTAACCTAACCTAACCTAACCTAACCTAACCTAACCTAACCTAACCTAACCTAACCTAACCTAACCTAACCTAACCTAACCTAACCTAACCTAACCTAACCTAACCTAACCTAACCTAACCTAACCTAACCTAACCTAACCTAACCTAACCTAACCTAACCTAACCTAACCTAACCTAACCTAACCTAACCTAACCTAACCTAACCTAACCTAACCTAACCTAACCTAACCTAACCTAACCTAACCTAACCTAACCTAACCTAACCTAACCTAACCTAACCTAACCTAACCTAACCTAACCTAACCTAACCTAACCTAACCTAACCTAACCTAACCTAACCTAACCTAACCTAACCTAACCTAACCTAACCTAACCTAACCTAACCTAACCTAACCTAACCTAACCTAACCTAACCTAACCTAACCTAACCTAACCTAACCTAACCTAACCTAACCTAACCTAACCTAACCTAACCTAACCTAACCTAACCTAACCTAACCTAACCTAACCTAACCTAACCTAACCTAACCTAACCTAACCTAACCTAACCTAACCTAACCTAACCTAACCTAACCTAACCTAACCTAACCTAACCTAACCTAACCTAACCTAACCTAACCTAACCTAACCTAACCTAACCTAACCTAACCTAACCTAACCTAACCTAACCTAACCTAACCTAACCTAACCTAACCTAACCTAACCTAACCTAACCTAACCTAACCTAACCTAACCTAACCTAACCTAACCTAACCTAACCTAACCTAACCTAACCTAACCTAACCTAACCTAACCTAACCTAACCTAACCTAACCTAACCTAACCTAACCTAACCTAACCTAACCTAACCTAACCTAACCTAACCTAACCTAACCTAACCTAACCTAACCTAACCTAACCTAACCTAACCTAACCTAACCTAACCTAACCTAACCTAACCTAACCTAACCTAACCTAACCTAACCTAACCTAACCTAACCTAACCTAACCTAACCTAACCTAACCTAACCTAACCTAACCTAACCTAACCTAACCTAACCTAACCTAACCTAACCTAACCTAACCTAACCTAACCTAACCTAACCTAACCTAACCCTGAAATATTTCAACAAAATTTTAGAAAAAGTCGCCCCAAATTTTTGTTTTTCGTTGTAGGTTTTTGAGCGCACTATACACGCTCAAGATACTAAGGATACACACGCCTACCCCCAAATTTTTCAAAAACTACCCCTATTTTTTGATTTTTAACGAATTTTCAATTTTGGACTTAGAAAAATTTCTTAAAAAATTTGTATTGACGTAATTTCGGCTGTTTTTCAAAATTCTTTCAGTGTATATCAAGGGACTAGGTCGCGGGACCCCGTCTACGTAGTTTTCGGCGCGCTCCGTGCCATAGTTCCACTGTTTCTTTCAAATTTTTCCAAATTTTTTCTCGAATTTTCAGTTTTTAATTTTTTCTAGACATTTTTTGTACCGGACTAGGCGTGCTTTTTGCACTGTTAAATAGGGCTCGGCGAGACCTCTCTCCTGACACCTCGCCCACCCTCCTACGACAAACCGAATTTAAAATTCGGCCCGCCCACCCACCCTTATTTCACTACCCAGGTGCCCTAGAGTGGTCGGGCATTAACGCGTTGGGGTCTTTTACTTGGGATTTTGGTTTTTTGACCGAATCTCTTAGTTTTAGTGACAGATTCTTTTGAATCTTTTTATTTTTTATTTTATTGACGCTTTGTTGACTCTGCCCGTTCCCCAATATGGCATTAGCGCGCACTCCGATTAAGCGGACAGGCGCAATCATCCCCGAAATGGAGTCGAGCAGCGAGAGGGCGGGACCCTCTCGTTCCTCCCTCTCTCCGGCATGCGTCTCAAACGTGAGACGTAGCATCGGAGAGTGGGAGTGCCTCGACCCCAGACCGTGCGCTTCTGACGCGCACGCCCACTCTAAGCCACCTGCAGCCCCCCTTAAAGCAAAGACCAGGCCGGTCAAATCTGCCGCCGCC